>CAXKVW010000362.1:0-32223 GCA_964058825.1 Carex arenaria | reverse complement strand
AACAAACAATACGAATAATTATTTCTTTCTTTTTAATATGTTTTTTTTTAATTTTATTTTTCCTTTTTCACCGCCCAACCCCACACCCACCCACCCACCCACCCACCCACCCCTGATAAATCCAACGAAGGGTTACTTTTAAAAATCCTTCAAACCCTTGTCACCAATTGCTTGTAATAAAACAGGAGGTTGTCTCATGTTTCTTACTCAAAATAATATCAATAATTGGATGTCTGAACATTTTCTATAACCCTAAAAAAAATGTTGGTGATAGATAGCATTTAGGATAGTTTTCATTTTTGCAGATTGTACATAACTTTCCACAAATTTGCAAGGTAAGGTTAATAAATTCTGCAACCCCACCCCTGATAAATCCAACGAAGGGTTACTTTTAAAAATCCTTCAAACCCTTGTCACCAATTGCTTGTAATAAAACAGGAGGTTGTCTCATGTTTCTTACTCAAAATAATATCAATAATTGGATGTCTGAACATTTTCTATAACCCTAAAAAAAATGTTGGTGATAGATAGCATTTAGGATAGTTTTCATTTTTGCAGATTGTACATAACTTTCCACAAATTTGCAAGGTAAGGTTAATAAATTCTGCAACCCCCCCCCTCCTATTTTTTTTTTTGGTAACTATTATGGCTATCATGGATGAATAGCGAGATATTTTGAGCTATAGAGGAGATCCAAGTTATTTGCGGACCGTCAGTGCATGTAGCACAATATTATTAGTGGGCCCAAATCTAGGACCAGCAAGATTAGGCGATTAGCAGCATTCTTGCTTAACCTAAAGTTAATGTAGACTTACATCAACAAGTCAAACCGGACATTCATTGCGAGCATATTACACAAATAACCCTTAAAAATATGTAAAGTTGTAAACCATATTCGCCACATTTAGGTCCTCGGTTTGCAATTTACACCAGAACTCAAGTTAATAGTACTGTTTTCCAAAAGACAGATTCAACCAACCAGTCTAAGATTCAAAAAAATCAATAGACTTTGAAATAGGGAGCTGCACGCAAATTTTTACTTAATATAATAGCACATCCGCAATACTTAAACAAGCAGCAACGTAGTTTAACAAGGGTTTTAGTCCTCATTTGTTTTGCCAACGTAGTTTAACTGAACCGGACTAAGATAAAATAAGCTGATTTTTAAACTGGCCTCAATTGGTCTAAAGTCTAAACTAACTCATCTCTCCAAATGATTTAATTTTATTTCAGTATGAAGTATTAACTTTTAATTATTTTTTATTATTTTCAATCACTTTTTAAGAAATGCAAAATAAACAATTAATTTTGTTTCCATTTAAGCATAAAAAACTTGTAACTTTATCAATTATAAAATCAACAATTTTTTTCCTTTTCAAAATAGCGTAACTTTCTAAATTAACAAAATATGCAGTCTAGAAAATAATTAAATAAAATATTTTTCGAAATTGTAAATAAACAAATATTTTGTTCAGCAACTCAACATATTTTTGACAAAATAAATTGATATATACATAAGTTTAATTAAAAAAAAGATTCATAATGTACATCTTTAAGATATAGAATTAATTTGTACATAATTCAATCAAATGAAAAAAAAATTGAAGAATAGTTTATTGATATTACAAATTTTGTAAGACAAATTAATTTGTAATATTAAATCATGCCTTGAGCCACTAAATTCTTATCAAACAAGAAATAACTTTAATCAAAGTATAACTTTAGACATCAACCAAATATGAATAATTTAGATCGGCCTAAATTAGAATAACCAAGTTAAACTTCATTAGCTTTAGTCCACAATCAAACACAGACTTGAAATTGAACTTTTTCTACGTATACAATTAATTCAAAAGAGAAGGATTTAATGTAACTATCTGACTTGACTCCAGTGGTTTGGAGTTGTGGTCAGATGAACACTCTTTGGTGGTTAACACTTTTTGGTGGTTTCTAATCAAATCGTGGGTATACCCACTTCTTCAAAAGAGAGAGAAGGATTTCGCATGACCAATTTTATCTAAGTTTTATTTTTAAAATTTCTATTGAATGTTTTATTTAATTTTAGAATAATTAGACCAACAGTCAATTGTGGGCAGTTAGATCAGCACCACATGTTTTGCTTCAAAACTTGAGAACAGAACAATTTCCTCTGAAAACTTGAGAACAGAACAATATCCAACCAAGATCAGACTGAAAAAAATGGTTCAGAAAAAAGTTCATTTAAATGTGACAGATCAAAATTACCTCATATAACATATGGCTGCACATAATTCAAAATAGAAAAACCTTAAAAAAAAAAAAACACAGTATCAAAACGAAACTGTTCGACCTGCAATCGAACAATTAAAACCTTATACAATTTTCCAGCAATAATGGAATCCTGGGATTTTAGGGAGCTAGCAGAATATCAAGCTGCTGCAGTTTGCTTTCTAGCACAATTGTTTTACACACTAGCCAGAAATATAGAGAACAAAATAGAAAACAAAAAGTCAAAAACAGACCTTAGCGGAAAGTGGGGCATATTTCGAATTTTGGATGAAACCACAGTTTAGCTGGGCTTGTGTTTTTAATTTAGAGAGGAAATTACACTTAGCCATATGTAGTGAAATCCCAAATCAAAAACCCAAAACCTTTTTGGTCTGGCCCATTGAATAAATAAAATAAACGGGTTTGCAACTTACAAGTGACAAAGCGAGAGGAATAGAATAACTGGAAGAGTTTTGTACAAAAAAAAAAGCAACAGATAAGGTGTGCGTGAGGACAATATCCTAAGGGTCTATTCGGCTGCAGCCCAGGAATGAGAATGAGCACAGGAATTGGTGAATAGTAAACAGCGGGTTACTGTTCACGTGGGAAAAAAAATTCAATTGAACTGAATTTTTTTTCCCGTGTGAACAGTAACACGGGGGATTGCAGCCAAACAGACCCTAATATCCTATCCATGGCTGCGGCTTCCCAGTTCTTCCTGCTCTCCTGCTCTCTCCAATGGAAGAACAAAGCAGCCACCACTGCCAACGTTGCCATTTCTTCCTCTGTCAACCCCCAATTCAAGCACAAGAGACCGAGTCTCTATCCCCTGCTCAATATGATTTTCATAATAAAATATGTCTATTAGAGACCAAATTTATATTTTTTGCAACTTTTATATCATTTTTTTAGATAGATACAAAATCACTGTTTTAAGGAGATTCTTAACTATCCGATAAAATGATATTGTATCTATGAAAAAAATAGTAAAAAAAAATCTAAAAAATCTAAAATTTGGTCTCCAAATATATTTTATTATGAAGATCATGTTGAGCAGTTCGGATTGCCTGTTTGGACTTTGAAAACAGAGATAAATGATGTGAAGCATATTAGAGCACAAAATGATAGTGAATTTAAATTTTAAACCATCCTCAAATCAAATATATCATCTGACTTAGGGGTGAGTAAATTGCTCATAACTCGTGACTCGCTCATTATCAACTCGCTCATTAACTTAATGAGCTAAGCATGAGCATACCCCAACTCGCTCATAACTCGCTCATTAAGGAACTGCCACATCTAATCCTGCCACATTTAATCTCAATTCTTTGAATTAAAATTAAAATTGAATAAATAAACAAATCTCCTAACCTAAACTTACGGTCCAGACTCAATTCAAAAATTAAAATTGATAAATGACACTACAGTGCTCCACTACTCCAGCCTAAAGTACTCCAGTCTAAATTAAAGTTGGTAAATATGCTTATGGACATTTTTATGTTAAATTATGTAATGTTAATTATATTGGATTATGACAATTTGTTAAATTCTATAAATAAAAATTAGTTTTTGATTTCTTAGCTTGCTCATAATTTGTGACTCGCTCAGTTGCTCATAACTCGCTCATTAACAACCCGCTCATTATCAACTCGCTCATTATCGCTCATTAACTAAATGAGCCTAGCATGAGCATACCCCAACTCGCTCATGCTCGCTCATTAATTAGCCCTAATCTAACTCTTAGTCTCGAATTTTGAAAAATAAAATGTTAGCCCATGTATTTTTGGACCATTGCTATACATAATGAACAAGTTTGGTTACTCTAAGCCCAATTTATTTTATTCCTAGCCCATCTCACTTTCTTACTTACGCCTGGTTGAATTCCCGAGTCTCTCTATTTTTCAATTTTAGTGGGGTGAAAGTTCCTTTGAATGATACGGTATGGAAGTTACTTGTATCCTTCAAAATAGAATTGTTTATATGATTAGCCTTGAGGGGCAAAATTCACACTAAAGGTTTATGGAGAAGGGATCTCGGTTCTGTTACTTGTGTATTATGCGGACATTTAGAATCTATAAATCATTTGTTTATCTTTTCTCCTATATTGTTTGAATTATAGGATAAGTTTAATAGATGTAATTCTAATGCTATTAGTGTAAAATTGCCATCCCATGTTGAATTATGGAATGATATTGTTTCTTTACTGCCTTTTTTTTTGAGTAAAGTTGGAGGTCAAGCCAACCAACTATTTAATACATTTGTTATTATAACAAATGATTTCCTCCATCTGGATTTCGAACTCATGACCTCTCACATAGAGACCATGTGCCTTAGCCACTAGACCAAATGCTAGCTCTCGTTTCTTTACTGCCTTTAATTAGAAGGTACATTCAGAGTCTAATATGTTCGGCTTGCTAGACTATTTGAAATTACAGAAACAAGATGATCATCAAAATGTTGTGGGGGCATTGGGGCCTTCAAATTCTTCTATACATCTGAATATATTTTTTCACTTTGTAATTATCCATGAACAGGTACCAGTGTGACATTGAACATTTGTACCGAAATGACGTGTCGATGCGTGATCCAGAGAAGCTGGAGGGGATTCTTTCAGCTAGGGATGCTGTGATTAATAAATGTAAATTTATTTTAGTTCTTATGATTATGTGTTGTGTCATTGTGTGGATGGTTTTTATTGCATTTGTTTTGTAGACAATCTGTGTTTGAATCGCTTACTATGTGGATAAAATGAGTAGAGATTAGAATGCTTATATTATTTGAACATTGAAAACCAATTCTGCTTTATCGCAAGAAGTATTTCATTGATAATTTTTTTAGGTATGTTCGAACAAGTAATAAGAAACTAAGAGCATTTACATCTCTGCAATTAAAATGAGTTTCTAAATAGTTGTTAATAACTTTTTACAAATTAAGATCTTTTAAGTTTCTAACACTTGCATCTTTGAAATTAATTTTAAAATTTTATTAAGTCACGTCAGTAACAAATTAAAAAAGAAGAATTAATTTGAGTCAATGCATAATGTTTAAAAACAGCTATAGAACGTGCGGAGACATAGAAATAGTGCCTTATCCGAGCTAGGTTCGGCAAATTAAGAGCCGGACCCAACTCGTACCACTTCAAGACCACAAAATAAAAGTATTAACAAAAACGAAAAATGATAAAAGAAGTTATCAGAAAAAACAAAAAACAAAAAAAAGACAGGTGTTTGTGTCTAATTGGATACTGGGAATGCCTAGGACAATATAAATAGAACCCTTGCAGCTCTAACTGAATCACTAAAACTAGAGGACCTATATTCCGACCCCTACCTAACAATGGGAGAAAAGGTTCGCGTTAAGCTCATTTCAAAAATTCCATTTCTATTCTCTTAGTAAGCTATTTCAATTACTTCAAAGTTAATCATACAATTAATCTCAATTACTTGTAGGTGTATACACTCGTTATTAGTGTGGACCTAAGTTGTTGCCGTTGTCGACGAGCAATCCAGCATTATCTCTGCCAGTTGCAACGTACAATGACATATAAGAGAATTGTTCAAAATCTTTGCTAATTTTTTCATGTACAATTATATATATGAGTAAGCTATGGATAGCATAAGGTCATCCGTACTACAACCTCAAAAACCTATTGTATAAACTTCAAACTTCGATTAAAGTAGCTCAATAAATTGGTTATGTGATGAACTTATAGAATACTAATTTTTACTATTTTTTTATGATTTATGAAAGATTGCAAAAAATAGACTAAAATATTGACAACTTTCTTTTATTTTTAAGCAATTTTTTACCATCTTTCATAAATCATAAAAAATATTAAAAAAAAAATTAGTATCATACAAGTCAATTATATAACTAATTTATTGAGTCACTTATATCAAAGTTTGAAATTTATTTGATAGATTTTTTAGACCGTAGCATGAATGATTTTATATTATCCATAGCACTCAAGTCTTACTCTATGTATATTATGAACATCAATAACCACATATATTCTTGTATTTTTTTTTTCTCGTTAATTAGGTAAACAGTGCATGCGCATTCTATCAATTGTCTATGACGAGAAGAATAATCATGTGCTGGTATCTGGCCCTTTTGATGCGGAGCAACTCAAAAGAAAGCTGCTTTGCAAGTTTCCTAAAATAATCAATTCAATAGAAATTAGGGAGCCACCAAAGCCACCGCCTAAACCTGATCCACCCCCGCCACCGCCTAAACCTGATGAAAGCGAATGCATAAAAAAATGCAAGAAAGAATGTGAGGAGAAATGCAAGAAAAAATGTGAGGAGAAATGCAAATGCAAATGCGAATGCGAACGCAAATGTGAATGCAAATGCAAATGCAAATGGGAGTGCAAATGCGAGTGCAAATGCAAATGCACATGGGAGTGCAAATGCGAGTGCAAATGCAAATGGGAGTGCAAGTGCAAATGCGAGTGCAAATGCGAACGCAAATGTGAACGCAAATGCAAATGCGAACGCGACTGCGACTGCGAAAAGAAGAAGGATCCACCAGAACCACCACCAAAACCACCGCTACTACCGGAACCAAAGCCGCCGATGTGTCCATGGCCACCACCAATATGGCCACCACCAATAGTTTGTTGTGCTCGTCCTTGCCCATGCTTCAAACCATGGTCCAAGTGTTTCATATGTTGCTCTTGTGGGGTACAGAGTTGGCCCAGAATGTGTGGTCCCGATTCGGGCAGTGGGCCCAGTCATGGGGGTCGTCCACCGTGGGGAAATTGCGAGTCAAGTCAGCCACATAAAATCATCTGTGAATCTCCGGCACCGCCTTGTAGCATCATGTAACCACATTGTGTGTTTATGCAGATTATGAAGAACCTAAAATCATAATCCGCTTCCTATTGTGTACCGTAATATATAATTCAGCTAGCCTGCTAAAAGGACTGAACCCCTCTTGCTTATCATGCTTGTGTAATACTCGTGAAACAACAACTATAGTTGTATTATCGTCTTAATTTAAGTGTTATATATATATATGTTTTTATGTTGTTATTGGTATCTGTATCAGTTGTGTAATTGTGTATATTTTGTTATATGAATAAACGAGTGGTTTACTATTTTTCCTTTGTTTTCCATTGTATGATCTTTAATGAGAACAGTGTATCTAATTTTTTTTTTTTTATAAATTAGGTATAGTCCACAGATTTTATTAAAAACCAATTCAAATACTTTAGAACTAGCTCTAAACAACTAGAGCTAAAAACATATAAAAAAATTGGTACTAACCAGTATAAAAAAATATCTAAAAAACATCCCAAAACCTACAAATATAATTAAATAATTAAAGACAAATTTGAATTTGTACATATCGATTTCAGTGGAAATTTTGGAATGATCTGATAGTTCGATGTGAGGTTATACCAACTGAAGAATAGCCATTTTTTGAAAGCGGTGTGTATTTATGAAATGTGAATACTTCTTTAAATTGGACATTTACCAGAATTATAGTTGGAACCTGGAATATTAGAGCTAAATTGACATCCCTTCTATATCTCAGGCCATTCTTATATTAAGCACGTAGATGTCCTGATCCGCCAACAGCTATGATTAAAAATTAATTTTCAGATTAAATATCAGCCTTCTAATCAAATTATATGTCTTTTTTTATTGAATGCACCATTTTTATGTGTAGAAATCTAATTTAGTTAGAGATGTACTCGCCACATGTATTGCCACACGTAATGCCAAAAATTGAGGAAATAGAATTAGCCTTAAATTTTTGTTATCATATCTCTCTCCAGCTTTGATTGGCGCATAAATATATTAATTTCCAATTTTGACAGATAGCATATCTTATTTCCAAATTGCCTACCTCTTATTTATTTCTTGGCAGATTTTCACATTTAATTTAATTGAATTTTAACACAAAGATTGAGGAGAGCATTTTTCCATTTCATTACAAAAAAAATGTTATTGAATTAAAGTAGTGATATGTTGTTGTTTCTTTTATTATTATTTATTATTTGTCTTTCTGTTCAATGTTAATGTTAAATCTTATAATATGTCCACGTTGCAACGCACAGGCACAATACTAGTATTAATTTATGGACTTAGATTTATCTTCATTATCTATATATAATATTCAATTATCCCCAATTTCACCTAATTTTACGTCCTCATATAGATGTACATATATAATAGCGCATAGCCATAATCAACTGTACGATACAGTGGAAAACGATATGGCAGGTGGATAGTCTTCATCATTTCTTGGAGACTAGAAAACATTCAAGTCAATTGTTGCTGCAAGCAGCTCAATATAGAAGCAAACATGGACCTATCGTTTACTAAACATGAGGGAGCTTTAGAGTTTGGTGTCAGAGTGTCACATTTCTCATTTGGCAGGCCTGAAAAGTATGAATAACACTGTAGTTTGTTACATTCTGGTGCCCATCCAATGTATAGAGATATATTCCACCTGGCACCACTCGTTTAAGATGGAAATTTGGCATTGAGGATGGAGCAGGTCGAGTGTGCTGTGTGCATCACAATTTGTAGAAACCGACGACAGTGTTATGTCACAATTTCTTACACTTCTACAAAATCATAATGTGTTTCATATGTCTTTTAATTAAAGAAATCGCATCTCATTCATTTTCCTATTCTTATATGGCTACAAGTTCTTGACACTATATATTTACAAGTTATTTTTACAATTTAAAATTCCAAACAGTCGATCTGAACCGTTCAACATGATCTCCATATTAAAATGTCTTTGGAGACCAAATATTACATTATTTTGAATTTTTTTTTAATATTTATTAAGATGTGTACAAAATTATTGTTTTCTGACAATTATGGACCATTGAAAAACAGCGATTTTAAAAAAATTCTAAATAAATAGTAAAATTTTAAAAAAAATATAAAATTCTGTCTACAAGCACATTTTAATATGTAAGTCATGTTGAATGGATCAGATAGACTGTTTGAATTTTTAAATCTCAAAAATAATTTATAAATATATGGTGTCAAGATGTGTCCCCATAAAATGGTGTAATTGGATCCCTTATATATAGAGATAGAGAGATGGGCTATGGTGAGTTGCGAAGTAAGAATCTTGTTTTATTTCACGCTCATATCTCCGTTTTCAAAGGCCACATAATCTATCCGAACCGCTCAACAAGATGTTCATATTGAAATGTGCTTGGAGACTAAATTTTACATTTTTTGAAAATTTTGTACTATTTTTTAAGATAGGTAGAAAATCATTGTTTTTGAATGGTCCAGAACCATTAAAAACAGTGATTTTGAAATATTTAGAAAAAATAGTAAAACAATTCCAAAAAATTTAAAATTTGGTCTCCAAGCACATTTCAATATAATTATCTTTTTGAGCGGTTCGGATGGACTATTGAGTCTTTCAAACCGAAAATATAAGTGTAAAGTAAAACAAGATTCTTACTTCGCAACTCACCATAGCCCATCTCTCTCTCTCTCTCTCTCTCTATATATATATATATATGAGGGGATCAAGTTACAACAAAGTTACAACAACGGTTTTTTTCATTTTCAAAGTACAAATCATCGATCCAAACCGTTCAACATGATTATCTAAATAAAATGTGCTTTAAGATCAAATTTTATATTTTTTTTTGAATTTTTCTACTATTTATTAAGTACTTTACAAAACTAGTCAAATTCAGACCATTGAATTTTGTACACATCTTAATAAATAGTAAAAAATTCAAAAAAAATGTAAAATTTGATCTTGAAGCACATTTTATCTAGATAATCATGTTGAATGGTTTGGATCGACGATTTGGCTTTTGAAAATGAAAAAAACCCGTTGTTGTAACTGATCGCTCCTCTCAAACCCTTGTCACCAATTGTTTGTAACAAAAAAGGAGGTTGTCTCGTGTTTCTTACTCAAAATAATATGAATAATTGGATGTCTGAACATTTTCTCTGAGTTATCTTGGTAGCTGCTACCAAGCTTTCAAAAAAAAAAAAGAACATTTTCTCTTAGTTATACAATAAATTTTTTGGTGATAGACAGCATTTACGATAGTTTTTCACTTTTGCAGATTGTGCATATTTTTCACAAATCTGCATGGTAAGGTTAATAAATTCTGCACCCCCTGCCCCCTATTTTTTTTTTTTTTGGGTAACTATTATGGCTATTAGCCTATTATGGATGAATAGTGATATATTTTGGGCTATAAAGGATATCCAAATTATTTGCGGACCGGAGTGCATGTAGCACAATATTAATTAGTGAGCCCAAATCTAGGACCAGCAAGATTACCAGCATTCTTGCTTAGCCTAAAGTTAAAGTAAACTTGCATCAACAAGTCAAACCAGACATTCATTGCGAGCATATTACACAAATAACCCTTAAAAATATGTAAACCATTTTTGCCATGTAGGTCCTCGGTTTGCACCACAACTCAAGTTAATAGTACTGTTTTCCAAAAGACAGATTCAACCAACCAGTCTAAGATCCAAAAAAATCAATAGACATTGAAATAGGGAGCTGCACGCAAATTTTTACTTAATGTAATAAAGAAACTAAAGCGTTGCCGTTATCTATTAGATTATTAGTTAACTTCGCGGTTCATCTTTTCGTTGGATTTCTGAATTCCTAATTCTTAGGTCTTCTTCATAAGCTTGTCTTTGCTCAGGAGTAGCTTCATGTTCTAACCAATGCTGAATCTTTCTTTCTTCTGCATTAGCTTTAGCACATCTGCAATACTTAAACAAGCAGCAACGCAGTTTAACAAGAGTTTTAGTCCTCACTTGTTCCGCCAAGTGATCTAAACTAACTCATCTCTCCAAGTGATTTAATTTTATTTGAGTATGAAGTATTAACTTTTAATTATTTTTTATTATTTTCAATCACTCTTTAAGAAATGTAAAATAAACAATTAATTTTGTTTCCATTTAAGCATAAAAAAATTTATAACTTTATCAATTATAGAATCAACATTTTTTTTTTTCTTTTCACAATAGCATAACTTTCTAAATTAAAAGAATATGCAGTCTAGAAAATAATTAAATAAAATATTTTTCTAAATTGTAAATATACAAAAAAAAATTCAGCAACTCAACATATATTTGACAAAATAAATTGATATATACATAATTAATTGAACAAGATTCATAATGTACATCTTTAAGATATAGAATTAATTTGTACATAATTCATTTTCTTGTACTTAATTCAATCAAATGAATTTTTTTTTTGAAAAATAGTTTATTGATATTACAAATTTTGTAAGACAAATTAATTTGCAATATTAAATCATGCCTTGAGCCACTAAATTCTTATCAAACAAGAAATAACTTTAATCAAAGTAAACTTTAGACATCAACCAAATATGAATAATTTAGATCAGCCTAAATTGGAATAATCAAGTTAAGTTTCATTAGCTTTAGTCCACAATCAAACACCACCTATAGACTTGAAATTGCACTTTTTCTATGTATACAATTAATTCAAAAGAGAAGGATTTAATGTAACTATCTGACCTGACTCCAGTGGTTTGGAGTTATGGTCAGATTAACACTCTTTGGTGGTTAACACTTTTTGGTGGTGTCTAATCAAATCGTGGGTATACCCACTTTCTGAGAGAGAGAGAGAGAGAGGGATTTCGCATGACCAATTTATATAAGTTTTATTTATAAAATTTCTATTGAAGGTTTTATTTAATTTTAGAATAATTAGACTAACAGTCAATTGTGGGCAGTTAGATCAGGATCACATGTTTTGCTTCAAAACTTAAGAACAGAACAATTTCCTCTGAAATGCAGTAAGATCAGACTGAATAAAACGATTCAGAAAAAAGTTCATTTAAAGGTGACAGATCAAAATTGCCTCATCTAACATATCACATATGGCTCCACATCATTTGAAATAGAAAAACCTAAAAAAAAAAAAAAAAAGTATCAAAACGAAACTGTTCGACCTGTAATCGAACAATTAAAACCTTATACAATTTTCCAACAATAATGGAATCAGGCTACTGCAGTTTGCTTTCTGGCACATTTGTTTTAGTATAGAAAAATAATAGAAAACAAAAGGTCAAAAACAGACCTTAGCGGAAAGCAGGGAGGATTTCAAATTTTGGATCAAACCACAATTTAGCTGGGCTTGTGTTTTTTATTTAGAGAGGACATTACACTTAGCCGAATGTAATGAAATCTCAAATCAAAAACCCAAAACCTTTTTTGGTCTGGCCCATGAGATAAATAAAATAAACGGGTTCGCAACTTACAAGCCACAAAGCGAGAGGATAACTGGAAGAGTTTTGTACCAAAAAACAAAAAGAAAAAGAAAAACGCAACAGATAAGGTGCGCGTGAGGAGAGTATCCTAATATCCCATCCATGGCTGCGGCTTCCCAGTTCTTCCCGCTCTCCTCCTCTCTCCAATGGAAGAACAAAGCAGCCACCACCGCCAGCGCTGCCATTTCTTCCTCTATCAACCCCCAATTCAAGCACAAGAGACCCAGTCTCTATCCCTTGCAAGTCTCTCTCTCCGAACCACAAACCGCCGCCTCTTCAGATCAACAGCACACTCAAAACTACGTCGCTTCACCCAGGTCACAACCCACAAGCACCATTTGGATAAACCCAAACAGCAAACGATCCAAAGAAACTATCCTCACAATGGCACATCAACCTGACGCACGCCTTGTCCGGCTTACTGGCCTTGCTTCATCTCTTGACAATGCTGAGCGGTCCGAGCAAGCTGTCTCTACTATCCTCTCTTCACAAACTTTCCCCATATCTGAGGCCGATGCAGTTTTAATAATTAATAACATGTCATGTGCTGAGAATGCAATTTTTGCCCTTAGGTGGTTCCTTGACAGTATCCAGTTCAGCAAAGAGGTACGGTTATGATCTTAATTTTCTTTTCTTTTTTATTTACCTGCATGGATTGAAATTATGGAGATACATTATACACGCCGTATTTATAATTTCACAGGTAATTCTCTACAATGTGACATTCAAAGTACTGAGAAAAGCCAAGAACTGGGCCCTGATCGAATCGCTATGGGAAGTGATGATCGCATCAGGTACCAAACCTGATCACATTACCTTCACCACAATCATCAGTTGTGCCCGGCAGTTGAATCTCCCAGCCAAGGCCATAGAATGGTTTGAGAAAATGCCGGCTTTTCAGTGCAAGCCCAGTAAGTTCACCACCTCTGCAATGATCATGGCATACTGGCGTGCAGACCAGTCAGACAAGGCCCTGGAACTGTTCAACCAGGCCCGCACTAAGAAAGGCCAGTTATTTGAGGGTGCTTTTGGTTCCATGATTACTATCTATGCTGGGACCGGTAATTTTGACGGCGCCTTGAATTTGTTTGAGGAAATGAAAGCACGTGGAGTGCATCCAAATCTAGCAACATATAATGTATTGTTAAATGCCATGCACAAGGCTGGGAGGCCATGGCAAGTCAAAACTATTTTTGCTGAAATGTGTAACAACGGGGTGGCACCAGATAATTATACATATAATGTGCTTTTACGGACATATAGCAAGGCCCGGTACTCAAAAGATGCTCTAATTGTGTACCAGAAAATGAAGGAGGAAGGTATGGAGTTAAATGTGGTATTGTACAATATGCTACTATCAATGTGTGCTGATGTTGGTTTAATTACGGAGGCAGAGGAGATTTTTGATGAAATGAAGAAGCTTCCAGAAGGTTCTAGACCAGATAGCTGGAGCTATTCTTCCATGATAACTGCATACTCCTGTAGTGGACAGGTTTCAGAGGCAGAGCAGATGTTCAGTGAGATGCTGGGTATGGGTCACAAACCCACTATCTTTGTTTTCACCTCACTAATTCAGTGCTATGGCAGAGCTAAACAAACCGACAACGTGGTGCGAACTGTTGGTATGCTACCTGAGTTCGAAGTCGAACCTGATGACAGGTTTTGCGGTTGCCTCCTTAATGTTGCCACAATGACCCCAGCAGAGGAATTGGGAAAGATTATTAACTGCTTTGATAATATCAATCCTAATGTGGGTTCATTTGTCAAATTACTACTTGATAAAAATTCTTCAGTTCAAATAGTTCGGGAGAGGGCATTGGAACTATTAGACAGTCTCGACGAAGATGTTAAGAAACCTTATTGTAACTGTCTGATTGACCTTTGTACAAATTTTGAGCAGAAAGATCAAGCCTGTGAGCTCTTCAATCTTGCAGTTGAATCAGATATATTTAAAAATCTCCAAGAGAAACAGGAAAACCAATGGATTTTGAAAGCCAAGGGACTTTCACATGGGGCTGCATTGACAGCCCTGGATGTGTGGATAGATGATGTGTCAGAGTCTTTAGAAAAAGGAGAGAATTTGCCACCTATATTGGGGATACAAAGTGGACACGGTAAGCACATTTACGAGGGGAAGACATTGATTTCAGTGTTAAAAGAGAGGCTAGTAGAGATGAATGCACCCTTTCATGAGGTGCCAGATAAGATTGGGTGGCTTCTGACAACTGATGCGGCAGCTAAGTCATGGATCGAAAGCACAAAGAAGTATGAGTTGGTGTCTGTTGTTTAATACATTTTTGTTTTCCTAGTCTAGCTGAGATGAGTTATTTGTGTTGCAATACTAAAATAGAGGACCTTTGGTTTAAATGCTCCATGTCTTACTTTGTAGACTTTGGTTTGGATAATTGAATTTTGTCTATGTTTTTTTACTTTACTGCAATACCTCTCTCTATATATTCTTGAAGTGTCTTTCATTTTTCTAAATGTTAGCTTATCTAAATGCGTACCAGGTACATTAATATAAATCTCTCCAGAATACTATGTCAACAACCTTTTAGGCAATTACACCGTCTATATATCCATTTTTGGGAGCAAGTACAATGCATAATATAGTGAATGGGCACAACAAGCTCATACAAATTTTTATTTCTTGATGTAGCAGACAAATAAGGTAATACATGTTAACTGTCTTCTAATCCTAGAATAAAATCTATGGATACTGAATACTGAAATATTGCATCACATGATACTGGTAAAAGTTTCTAAAACAAAAAAATAGGACGATAATGAAAACAAAACATGACGAGAATGAACCCTAATTTAGGGTCAAAAGGAATTCCAAGCCAGTAGCTGTAGGGGTTAACCCGTGCTCAGCCAAGTACTGATTATTGAAAAACTTGCTAAGATGCCGCATACCACTGTCACATAAAATTGTGACAATTGTGTGGCCGGGACCCAAATCTCTCGCAACTCTCACTGCACCAACACAGTTCATTGCTGATGAGCTCCCCACAAACAAGCCATCATTCCTCAAAAGAAACCTGTTGATCAAATTTGCACAAAAGTGGATTAAAAAAATTAGTGAGCAAACTTTTTTTTTATCAACCGTCAATCACAATGTAACAGTAGAAAAGCACATTAAAAGCATGATGCCAATGACAAGCACTCAGCCCATCTTCCCAAAAGTAATTTAACTAAACAAAAAAAGGTTCACTATGCACAGGTATCAAAGATGACTTGACCTAAGCCAAAAGATCAAGACTGACCTTGACATTTCAACAGCTTCTTGGTCGGTACCACGGTAAGCTCCATCCAACTCGGCCATCATAAAATTTTTGGTAATTCTATTTATGCCTATTCCTTCCGTTATTGTGTCGAAAGGGTTCTTCAGTCTCTTCCCTTCAGCCTCTTCTTTGGTGTACATGACACCTCTTGTTACCTTGTTGAACAAACCTGACCCTGGTGGATCTATCAGGAAGCATTTTATACTCTTATTTTTCTCCTAAATATCAAAGAAGAAAATTATTGTTTTACTATGAGAAAATTTACTAATATTTGTAAGAAATGGGAAACTTTTTACTATGTCCAAAACCTAATAAATGGAATATTGCTTTAAACAAATAACCTGCAACCCAACCCCCCCCCCCCCCCCCCCCCCCCCCCCCCCCCCCCAACAACCCCAACCACCCAAAAAAAACTGCTCTTGTCAAAGTCTATAATATAAAAGAGGAAAACACACAAGCACACACACAAACACAATTGAAACCCAAAATCAGTTCTTTCATAGAATAAATTGGATCATAAAATTCATCTGATTCAAGATCAAAACTTGACCTACACCTGATTGACCCAAAAACTGACTAACCTGAAACTCAACAAGACCTGACCCAAAGATCAGCGACCTGAAGTGGACCAAACTCATAATGACCCTCTATAGGATGGCCCAGGGACCAAATTAACCTACACATTAATCAACTTAATTCGAAGTGTGCTCCTTCTATCTTTGATAAATACATGATAGAACCTTATCCGAGAAGTATGTAACAACCTTGAGAAACCGTGAGACCCCAGCAATGGTACCGCCAGTACCAGAAGCAGCAACAAAGGCATCGATCTTTCCTTTAGTCTGTTTCCATATCTCAGGTCCTGTCCAATTATAATGGGCCCGGTAATTAGCTAGATTTTCAAATTGATCAGCAAAGTAGCCACCTCGTGAATTAATCCTAGAGGTTTCATCACTGTGTCCTTCATGGGATACATGGCCATTTATTTGAACAGTGGCGTCCACTTTTGCTATGTTTGCTTCTAAGGCTCTCCTCTTCGCAACATTTACAAAATGGTCCCTGTGTGTGATGGAAACAGGCCTCACTCTTTCTACTACAGCTCCAAGGGCTTCCAGTATTTGAGACTACACACAAATAATCAAGAAATCAAGTTATGCCAGTTTAATGATGTAAAAGCTTCTTCAAACAAAACAATACCAAATTGAATCATGCTCATTGTAGGTTTATATAATATTTTAAGGATTACTCCTTGTGACTGGTACAGCACCTTTTTTTCTTCTTCTTTTCCTGTTTGATCTTTTTATTTAATATTTTTTTCAGGCAGGCTGGGCATGTGTCAGAAATAACACTACAAAAAGTTTAACTCAATACACTTCTTACATTTTTACTAGAATTGTATGTTGGATATATCTATATATGCACATATAAAGGTCATCATGGATAAGTTTATGGTAAAATATGTACTGAAAGATAAAAAAAAAAAAATACCTTCTCAATAGCAGCATCGTCAGGAATGACAACATGGCATCTGCAACCAAATGCTGGTGCCACAGTTGCTAGGCTAATAGCTGTGCTACCAGCACTTCCTTCTGTCACTACTCCCCCCTCTACCAGATCTCCATTTTCTAGTGCCTATTCAGAAAAACCCAATTTTAGTTTCAGTATTTTGCTAGAATTAAAGAGAGGTGCACAAGGTGTGCTTTGTGAATTCATCTGCAACAGGAATAACTTATAACAAGTAAATCGACAGAACCCAAATAACCACTCAAATGGGTTCAGTAGCAATAATTTTAGCTCTTTGGAGACCTTATTTCCCCCTATTTAAAAATGAAAGACCCTACGAGAAAACATACAAGCTACCTCTTCAATGATTTTAACAGCTACACGGTCTTTCACACTGCCTCCAGGATTAAGAAATTCTGCTTTCCCTAGAATCTACAAATGAAATTGAAATAAACAATAAATATATATTGAAGCACCAATAAATCTCCACACTGGATATTTATCCTCTTTCCTATTTCTTCTGATATCAATAAGTTAAACTACAGACGCTAGTTTCTACCAAGTACCAAACAAAGGGAATATCACTACCCAAAAGTATTATTTTAGCATCAGTGTACACCAATATGCTTGGGAAATCGTACAATGATCGAGCTTCAGGGGCTTAAAACAAGATAATGAACAGAACAACATTGAACCTCACATCCAGTGGCATCAGAAAGGCTATTGATGCGAATAAGAGGTGTGTTGCCTATAGCTCCGACGAGACCTCTCCTTCTTTTGCCTCCATTCGTTTCCTGGTTTAAGCTAGTTTTCTTCCATCGATTAAGCTTCGACTTCTCTCTGAAAAAGATAAAGTAGGAGATGATAGAGATGGATAGGGCCGCAGTCGCAGCGCCGGCTGCTCTTCCCAAGCTCGCTTCGGCCATGAATTCGGTAAATTACTCACAATGGTCCTTAAATTAGTAAATATTCTGAAATTGCGGTTCCCAAAACTTTTATGGCCAACATTCATTTTTTTTGTATTATAACTTACAAGAAATAATTGGAGATATATAATCCATACAAATAAAATTTGTTTTTAATTTCAATTCTTTTGATCGATTTTTGCATGGCCATTTTGGTTAATTTGATTTTACTAGGACTAAAATAGAAAAATATTTGGAAAAGTGCACAGTTTTAGAATTTAGGACTCCTAATTTCTAAATCAAATATATCATCGGACTCTGAGTCTCGAATTTTGAAAAAAAAAATGTTAGCCCATGTATTTTTGGACCATTGTCTAAACATGATGAACAAGTTTGGTTACTCTACGCCCAGTTCATTTTTTTTTACAACTGATTTTATTCCTAGCCCAACTCACTTTCTTACTTACTCCTGGTTGAATTCCCGAGTCTCTCTCTATTTTTCAGTTTTAGTGGGGTGAAAGTTCCTTTGAATGATATGGTATGGAATGATGGAAGTTACTTGTATCCTTCAAAATATAATTATTTATATGATTAGCCTTGAGGGGCGCAATTCACATTAAAGGTTTATGGAGAAGGGATCTCGGTTCTGTTACTTGTGTATTATGTGGACATTTAGAATCTATAAATCATTTGTTTATCTTTTCTCCTATATTGTTTGAATTATAGGATAAGTTTAATATATGTAATTATTCTAATGCTATTAGTGTAAAATTGTCATCCCTTGTTGAATTATGGAATGATATTGTTTCTTTACTGCCTTTAATTAGAGGTTACATTCAGAATGTTCGGCTTGCTGGACTATTTGAAATTATAGAAACAAGATGATCATCAAAATGTTGTGGGGGCATTGAGGCCTTCAAATTCTTCTATACATCTTAATATTATTTTTTTCACTTTGTTATCCATGAACAGGTACCAGGTGTGACATTGAACATTTGTACTGAAATGATGCGTCGATGTGTGATCCAGAGAAGCCGGAGGGGATTCTTTCAGCTAGGGATGCTGTGATTAATAAATGTAAATTTATTTTAGTTCTTATGATTATGTGTTGTGGGAATGTTTTTATTGCATTTGTTTTTGTAGACAATCTGTGTTTGAATCGCTTACTATGTGGATAAAATGAGTAGAGATTAGAGTGCTTATTATATTATTTGAACATTGAAAACCAACAGGTGCTGTTTTATCGCAAGAAGTATTTCAACAGATAATTTCTTTAGATATGTTCAAACGAGTAAGAAACTAGAATAACTACAACCCGGAAGGCCGGAATACATCGCTATTCCCAACACGTGCAACCGAAATGCTCCAATAATTGATTCAATATCCTTTTCAGAATAACAGGACTATTTTACTAATTTCATATTTTATTTTACGAGTAACAGATTTAACTCTTTTTGAATTAGTACTATTTCAAATTGTACAATCCAAAGTACATTTTTAATGATTTAAATAATACAGAAATAATACTTTTCTCATACTATGCTGAGTTAGTAATCTTCTAGTACTATTTTTGTACACAATTCTAAATAATAATAAGCCTTAAACAATCCAAGCACACCCTTATTAATTATAAGGATCAAGTTTGATGAATTTGTAATATATAGTTCTGACTTTGGCTACTGCCAAATACGGCATAACAAATAAAAAAAACACGTATTAAATTGAATAAACTGATATTTTCATATGAACTATTATTTGCTTCAACTTGTAGATTAAATGCACATACAGATAATTATAATAGAAAAACAAATAAGTGCAGATGCACATATTATTCTACTATTACAAAGCTCTCAGTAGAGACATCAACAGTTGCAAAAGGATAACCTACAACAACAAACACGAGATCTTCAACTTAATCCAACATTCTTCATGATGTTCTAGTTTTTCATACCTGTAAAAATCAAATTCATCTTGAGAATAATAAAAAAACAAGCAATATGAATGAATATCAAGTATCCAGCATCAAATTACATGTAATATATAAGAAGGCCAATTAGATCAGTATCAGCTTGATGTATCAAATCTCTTTGGGTGCGGGTGCTTTTTACTAATTTCCGTGCTAAAATATTGTGTTTGATATTCGATTGGTGCCAATTGTACACTCCAAAAAAAAACATTAGAATTTACCTGGGCTTCAGTATTCTTTAAAATTGAAAGCCCATCAATTTTAGACGGAATTGCGATATTCAAATGCCTTCGGAGTTTTCACCTCTTTTCTTTCAGCTCCTTCAAAAAGTAACAAATTAGGCTTTGGACTCACTTTTGGCGAGAAAGATTGCCTTGGCTGAGATTTTGATCTCTTCTCTGTTACATTCTCGGAATAATTTGACTCCTTAATTGAACCAGAACGCCTTGAAACATTTCTCAAACCATCCTCCAATGTTTTCAGTCTAATTCTTAACTTCTCCTGAAAAAATAGAAAGTCTACTTATCAACACAGAGATAAATGTAACTTTCATACAAGGGACCGCAGTTGCTCAGAAGTGAACTTACGTTGAGCTGGGATTCCACCTTGGCAGTCTTCTCTGCCATACCCATCTTGTTACGAAGCCGCTGAATTTCCCCCTAAAAATGCATGTACTCTTCTCAGTTATATTCTTTCAAGTAGAAATTATGATGCACACAGTTGATTTTGTGTTTGTTTTCAAATACATCACTGTAAAGGTAGGAACTTTATTATAGCTCCAGAAAAAAGTCAAGCGTCTAATAAAAAAATTTGGTTGAAACCAATTGACAGTTGTGTCATAGGCATCCTTGTTATGTTTATACAAGGGGAAGCTTCTTCTTCAAATTTCTATTTCTGACTAACAAACTTTCATTGTTATGATCATTTTTTTTCTAGAATTGCAGCTTCTGATACCTGCATGAATCGACGTTCTTCAAGCCATTTCTTGACAGGCATTACTTTGTCACCTTCACCTTTCCATTCATTGGCAGCAATTGATGCCACACGGTTTACAAACACTTTTATTCTAGAATGTTCTCTCTCCAGTGTCTTCTTTTCATCCTATATCAAATACAAATAGTAATGTTAACTTAGAAACTTAGAATATTCATATATGCCTTTTAACTACTTCAAAATGAGAGACATCTCATAGTACTTTAAAACATGGAGGAAATCCAATTTAGGGAGAGGAAAATAGTATATATCGCATATACTCATAATTTATTAATTTCTAACATACTGACACCCCTTTTTACTACCTTTAAAAAGATTGTGAGGATAGTTTTAAGGCTTTTATGCAGAAATACTAGATAGGAATAAGATGTACGGAAAAATATTTTCATGTTCTTATAGAGTATTTGAATGACATTCCTCTATAAGAGCATGAAAAGATTTTGGAAACATTTTACATTTACCACTACAAAATTCGAACTCGATAGCATTCTGTAGTACCTTGAGCTCAGAAATCTGGCGCTGGTAATCACGTACAGCATTGGTAAATGTATTACTGGCCAGAACAGATTCCTTCAGCTCATGGATAGTTTGAGTGAGCTTTTCTACCTCCATTGTTTTCTGGCGGTTGGTTTTCTCTAGCACTTTGTTCTCATCCTGTCATGCAATCAAAACATAATTAGATCTATCAGGAAGACAAAGAGCTCTTTGCACAAAACACTCAATATATTATTGTTATTTGTTTGAAATAGCAACCACATATATCACACTTCCAAATCATGAAACACTTCTCTCAATATTTACAAATAACACTCAATCATGAAAACCCTAGTCTAAGTCGAGCAAAACATTAAATGAAAGGTCCAAGTAAAGCAAAAGATGACTAAATTTGTGATAACTCTTCTCCTGTTGACTGAATCATATGCTTTCATAACTAGGTCATACAGATTCATATAAATTATCTTTCCTCAATTTAATTTAGTTTCAAATGAGGAAACAAAAACTTAGGTTAAGAGTGGACAATTTTCAATAAAACATAGCTCTTCTATCTCTATAATCTCAAAGAAATATTGTTTTCTGCAGAGCATGTCATGAATATTTGATACGTTGAGTGAAATTCGTAAAATCAATAAACAAAAACGGACCTGATAGATCTCGATTTGGCGCATTAATTCAAAATTCTTGTTTTGAACATCCTCCACAATAAGAGCTCTTTCAAGAGCACTTCGAAGAATATTCCCAGCCTCAATTAGAGCTGCCTCTTTTGACTTTGTAATCCTTTCAAGTGCCTTCTTATCTTCACGTAGAATTGCAATCTGGCATTTTAGTCAAATAATTTATGAAAATTAAACATTTAACCAGTTCTTGATGAAGCTTGTTACGTTTGTCTACTTGTTGCTTTCTTTGTCTTTTGTTTTATTTCCTCTTGTGGTTGTTTTCATGCCGTTTCTTGGGCTTTATACATTCTTATGTTTTTCTGTAAAATGAATATGGCTAGCTTATCCCACCTCATTTTTGTACCGCTTAATGTCTGACTCAAGAGGTGCAATTACTGCCTCAACTGGTACGAACTCCTCATCCTCTTGAGCAGCATAAACTCTTCTTAATGTTCCTTCTGCTGCAAATTGAGCTGCAAGGGCCTCTCTCTTCTCATTAAAAAGTCTCTGTATCTCCAAATTCTGCCATCATTTATGAAAAAAAATTACTTTTAAGGAAGAATTTTAGAAGTTAACTCCGTTTACTTCAACAATTTTACATAGTGACACTAGTTAATCGATAAAGTATACGCTATCGAATACAAGAAAAAGGTGTGGCCTTCAATTTTTCAAGAAGTAAAACGATCGCGTTTTCAAGGTGGAAACATGGAATTTCATTTACAAACCAAAAATGCTATCACCTTTTGCTCGAGTTGTTCTTCATAGAGCCTGAGCTTTTCATCCTGGTTATTCAGTTCGTTACTTAGCTGAATAAAAACAGTAAGAAAGAAGTTATGAATTTGGTAGCAATTAAAATATAAAAAATCTGGAGATACCAATTGTCGCTTCCCTAATTTTGTCAATTTATTATTTGATTAAGAAAATACCTCAATAAGAGCTCTGTCCTTGAGAACTTCAGCAGTTTTAAGAGCCTTAATTTCACGGTAGGCATGTTCTAGCTCTCTTTCCTTTTCTGTTTTATGTTCCATAAACATATTCATGCAAAGAGAGGATTCAAATTTCAAATTCAAAATTATAATGCTAAAAGGATATGATAGAGTTCATGCAAGAGAAAAGACAATCTAATTTTCTGTAGAATAGCACAGTTAAACCAGCTAAAGATATAATACTTTGTTAAACATGCATATGTTTACTCAGCTCCTCAGCAAAACTGTAACTGTTAAAGGGAATGCAAGAAGTACAGAAAGTGCCTCAGCTTTGCAAAATTCTGATTTCAAACATCCTGCTCCCCTCCCAAGCAATAAAAAAAAATAATAGCGAATGATCCAGCTTTGGTTTCTTTGCATTTTTAGAGGTTGAAAAATCAAAATTCAGTACTTCTTCTAATTGAATTTTCTTAAACAGAATTACGGTAACCATATAAGTAATTTGCTAGAAAGTAACAAATTAGTCCAAATATGAAAGCATTTATGTAGAAAAATATGTATGAGCCATATAATTTCATACATAGCTTGGACCTAAGCACTATGATTATATGCCTTAATAACCAGGTATCAGAAGGTTTGGGTCCATCAAAGGATATTCTATGAACAAGAGAAACAATTAGCAGGCCGATTGAAACTTGGAAGTAACAAAAGAGGTGCAATCTTTACTGACAAACAATACCTCGCAAATGGTTCTCCAATCTATTCAACTCAATAATAATAGGATCAGAGGGGCTCAGTTGCATCTCCTTCTCACTCAGCTCTCCCAAACTGCCCATTTCGTACAGACAAAAAGATAGGTTCTAATTTGAAATGAGGGAAGAAGCGCATGAAGAAGTAGAGGGGGTTGGAGGGAAATTTAAGAAGTAAGTGGAATCGTAAAGGAGATACCATTATCGAAGAAAGGAAGAGAAGTGTGAAAGGGAAGAGAGGAGAGGATCGGCGCGTGTAGAGAAAAGAGTAGAGAGCAATAGACAGTAGAGTAGAGAAACAGAAGCGACAGTGATTGAAGTCTCTTTTTATTGTATTTGGGCCGATTTGGGCCGAGTAGTTGGGGTAGTTAAGAAAACAACCATTTTTCTTTTTTAATTTGCATATTTTAGAAAGCAACCGAATTGTGTGTTGTTTCAGTTTTGATCTGTGGGCTCCATAGCAAATTGAGTAACGGAGGCAAATTCAGTGGGCTCCACGCATTATAAGATGTTTCTGGGGTGCCAATTGAACGCGTATCCTCTGCATTAACTCAAAAGAGAATCTTTTGCGTTAATAAATCTGAACCGTCCGATTTGTTTCAAGATTCGAGCAAACTAGATCCGCACTAATATTGGAAATCCCCCCATGTCATAGACAGCAGCCGGATTGGCTCCGTTTAAAATCAAACGGTTGAGATTCATTAACTCAAAAAATTCCTTTTTAAGTTAATGCCGAGAATACGCGTTGGTGCCAATTAGGGGTGTAAAGTAAACGGTCAAACCGTATTCTTATTCATTATAATTTCTCGGATACGAATATGAATAGTTTCATATACGAATTGGATATTAAACAGATAAGGATACAGATCGAATATTGAATGAATACGAATACAGATATAAATATAATTTAGATAATAAATAATTAAATTACTAATATACATTCTAATAAATAATAACATCTAAATATAATTTTTTTATTCATAAATTAGATCTAATATTTTTCATAATAAATTTGTTGGTTGCAGACCACATATCATATTATCAAAACATTAGTCATTAATCATGTCATAATGTTATATTGTTCAATGAATATGTAGTTTAATAAATTATTAGTATGTTTATGCAATTTAATAAATCAATTTAAGAACATAGAGTACATTTGTTGTGGTTTAGGGGTGTAAACGGTCGGATACGGGTACTTAAAAAATCTTACTATATCATTATCTGTTATAATTTTTCAGATACGGATATAGATAGTCTTGGATACGGATACATATTAGATAATTTAAGTAATTTTTCAAATTCGAATCCGGATGAAATTGGATAATATCCAATCTGTTTACACCCTAGTGCCAATGTTTGTAAGATACTATCAAGCTTCGAGTTTATAAATCAAGGTCGTGAGATTAAGTTTTTAAAGATTTAATCTGAAAATTGAGTTTAAACAATTGTTTTTTATTTTTATTTCTTTAACCAGTTAAAGATGTCCATTTAAAATTATTTTTAATTTCAACTTTATTTTGTATAAAATTTAAGAAATCCAAAAAATATTAAAAAAACTGAGAGCAACAAAATATTTTATTATCAACTTAATAATTTTATACAAAATAAATTTCAGAAAATGGAATTTCAGAAAATGGAAATTCAGAAAATAATCATGTAATTTACAGGTTCAACATTCAAGCTCAACGATCTGAATTAATCATTGGACATACTATGATAACTGTTAAGGCTAAAGTCGCAAATATTTTTGTTAGCCTAAACTTGTACTGATTCACAAGTTCATGTGGAATGTTGGAAATTTGGAATCCATGGCGACTCGTTACACAGGTAAGCACATATCAAATTGCTTTTGATCTGCCACGGAATCTCTTTCTTGGAAACACGTGTTTTCTCGGATTTTAGTCCGGTTCGGTGGGGTCTCGGATTTTGCTTTCTTTTCCTGTTGCTCGGTAGTCCTGTTGCAAATTTGCAATGTCCCGATGTTCAAACTTCAAAGTCACCGAACCCTCAAATCAATCAATACACGTAAGGACATGAAAATGAAATATATATATATAATCCATTCCAGCTCATTTTATATTCAAATTTTTTTTTTTTTTTATATTTCTTACAGAAGCTGTTAAGTTGTAAGAAAAAAATTTCGAACTTTCAACTTTTAAATTACTAACAATTTAAAAATTCAAAAACATAAGTAAGAATGCGTATTGTAAATTTGTCAAAATTTTGCAACTCTCGATGTGAACTAATTTGATTTTGAGTATAGAGGTTTAATTCTCAATCTCTTACTCTTCTAAGAAAATAAATTTAAGGTATGACTTAAGCTACTAAATCAGATGTAAAAAATAAAAAGTCCAATGATAATCATTATTACTTTATTTCAAAACTAAACATGAACCTTTCCCGAATCAACACATATTTCATTGTCTAAAAAAAACAATGATTTATTCAGGAGATTAGAAATATCAAACAACAATAATTTTTTGCCTATCTAAAAAAATAGTTAAAAAAATCTAAATTAATTTAAAATTTTGGTTTCAAGAACATTATTATTTGGAGAATTACGTTAAATAGTTTGAATCGACTATTTAAACTTTAAATGAAAATATAAACATGCAGTAAAATATGATCATTATTTGATAGAGCACAATTACTCCAACTCGTAAGAAAATAGCAATTTGTATAGCAATAATATAAAAAACAGAAAATGGTTATTTTCTACAGCATTACTCACGTTTTCCTCAATACTGAATTATTGATTGTTTTTTCATTGATGTTTAATTGGTTTGGGGGTGAAACTATTTAATTAGATAGGTACAAAAACACTGTTTTAAGAAAATTATGGACCATCCGATAAAGTGATATTAAAAAATAGTAAAAGTATTCTAAAAAATATAAAATTTGGTCTCAAAGTATATTTTATTATGAAGATCATGTTGAACTGTTCAGATCGACTGTTCAGACTTTGAAAACAAAGATAAATGATGTAGAACATATTAGAGTACAAAATAATGGTGCATTTCAACTCTCCTCTAAATTAAGCATACTTCTCACATTGTTGAACATTTACAAGTAAAAACTTAAATAATTTTCAGTTATATGATTAAATTTGACAATTAATAATTGAAAATGATTGTGACTTGACATGGTTTAGATGCCTTGAAATTCAAATACCTTTATGAGTAATAATAAATAAAATTGACGATTTTAATACTTTTCTAGTCAAACCAAACCAACTTTTAAAGATAGAAAAAAAAAATTAGTCTTAATCAATTCCATGTTAATTAAATTTTATTTGATATTATGCATAAATCGTTGTAAAATTTTAAATTATTTGATAAACAGTAAAAGTTGAGTCATTTTTCTACATGCATTTAAATTATTTTTCAACTGTTGTATTTTAAAGTAAAATATTTTTTTCAACTATTATTAAATTTATGAAATTAATCTATTTTGAATGAGTTCTCCTTCTTTTCTTTTAATCATGGGGCAAAATCAATATCGATATTACATGCGACACTGGTACACTGGTTCTCAGTATAAGTTAATTCACTTGCACTCTGCTACTTTGCTAGATATTTTCATAGACTGGACAAAAGACTAGCATATCACATTTTAAGTTCATTTTCAACTTTTGTTTTTAACCTTTGGTTAAGATAGGTACATGTTGTCAAGATAGAACAAAACCTCTTGTTTTTTCTGTACTTTATGTGCTTCAAGCTTTCAACAATTCTAGATATTTTTGAATAACTTCTTACTTAAGTTGACACCAACTTTTCAGTTATTTTAGATGATTCCTGATGATACCAATGATACTCGGTTATTTCTCCTGGCAAATTTCTTGATGATTTAAAGGTTTCAACAAAAACAATTTATCAAAACGTCATGTTCACCGGAAAATACAATATTTGACTTTCAAAATTTGAATTAAAATTTATCATATATCATGATATAGAGCAGGGTGAAAGGGGGTGTAGCATAGTTTGCTAAGGAGAAAAGACTTAGAATTGTTTGTTATCCAAAAGTTGAGAATTCGATTCTCCCTCACGATTTTACAGCTTCTGCGAGATTTAAAAAATATATATATATAGAGTGGAGTAGGTCCGATAGGTATCAGACCGTCCGATCCGCATTAAATACGTACATACGAAAACTGAAGCACGCATACACGGATATTAAAGAAAAACGCTCTTAGTACTTATTGAGTTACTGTTAGCAACCGCATAAGGTTTATGTTATATATCTTTTGAGAGGGCATGCAATTAATTTCAAACATTTATTGCAAAGTTACTCCGATAATATATAATATACAAAAAAGACACTGAAAAATTTCAAATAACAAAACAAAGTTTTTAAAAAGGAACAAATAAAGGTGGTTTACATATTATATGTAATTAATGGTCGCGTTCAAAATATTATATCATTTAACTTTGCTTCAATATGTAGTTGTGCCCTAAGTGTTAAGAAAATCATAGCAACAAAATATTTCTATTTTTACAATTAGAGTTTACCAATGAAAAAGAAATAAAATAGTTTCATATTTCCTTATATAGATGCAAGTACAATGATATAAGAGTAGAACTAGAGTGTTTCAAAGTTCACCAAGTTAGAACTCAACTCTAAAATCTATCACATTGAGTTCAAACGACAAATTTAAACCGTTGAAATCTTTCTACCTTGTGAGTGATGCAACTACATGCAAAAATTTTAAACTTTCAAATTAATTTAATATAAAGTAAATTGGTCAAAATTAGAAGGTTTATAAATTAATTTTTATGCATTTATTTTTTGGACGTATTTTGACAACTTGATTATATAAAAAATTAATTTAAAAATTTTAAATTTTTGCATGTAGACGTATCACTCGTAAGATAAAAAAAATTTAACAATTTAAATTTGTCATTTAAAGCCAACCCGATAAGTTTTAGAGTTGAGTTCACAAAGAAACTTTGTGAACTTAAGAACACCCTAGTTCTACTCATACAGGAAACATCATGTAAATTGTATTTGTTATTTCATACTCAAAATAAAAAATTTACATATTATATGACCCAAAATATATTCTCATTGCATCATTCTCATTTTTTTAATCGAAGTACCTAATAACAGTACCTTTTTGGGGTGACTTAATATTCTATTCAAAGACACGTATTATTTCTTCAACGTGACACAAGTCTACTAGGCTAGGCAAGGACATATAAATATATAATTGGATTAGATACTTGCATCCTTTTACTTTTTTGCTCCAACAACTTTTTTTTAATTTTTTGCTTGGTGCTTCAACAACTTCAGATATTTTCATCGAACTAACTGACTAGCTGTAGCATTCTTTAATCTCTTTAGTTATTAAGGTGCAGCTACTTAAATATTTTTCAATGTTAGATATTTTGGTAGCATTGCCAGACTCAGATTAGTTTCTAGAATGGTTTGTTTTAACTACCATTCATGCCTTTTTATTTAACTGCCATTTATACTTTTTAATTTAAAATATATTCTCATATCTGAAATATCATGCTACGGGGATATTTTTTTTTTTTTGACAAAAAATATAGAGATATTTGATAATATAGTACTATACGGTATCTTGACGTCCCATATATTCTCAGAAAATTTAAATATTATAGGTGATTTTTTTGTCGGAACTTCTTACTTTGGTTTGAATAACGACTTGTAGATACTCAGTGGCGGAGCCACCATGTAATAATTACCTGCTTCTGGAATTTTAAAATCGAGTATGAAGAGTATAAATATGTGAGCATGACTATTCTTGGAAATTAAATTGCTTACCACTGTCTTCTGACAATTCAATACTGCAATTCAATTGAATGAATTAAATTGCAAATTGCGACTAATAATTGACTAAAATTGTTGAGTGTTAATGTTTTTTCTTGATTTATGTTTAAATCTGATTTAGAATTTGGTGAAATCGATTAAAATAATTCAAGTATATAAGTTAATTTTGCCCATTGATCCGGTAACTCAAAATTTTGTGCTCACCCCTGACTCAAATCCTGGCTATGACATTGAGTCTACTGCTTCACAATATATGTCAATTTGCACTAATTTCAGTTCAAGTATGCATTAATACCTCATATGCCACAATTAACGGGGGCTTTTTTTTATCACGAGGTCTAAAAAGGCATATATTGATATTCATAAAAAATATTAATTCTTAAAAAAAAAATAACTATGCCAAATCATCAATGTTTATCTGCATGATTCAATGTTTATCTGCATGACTGATATTGTAATATTTTTCTCTAACTTAATTTTAAAAAATTGTATTTAATGTGCATAAATTTCATACAACTCTTAAGACAATATATTTTTTGTGTGTTCCTCTGTTAAATTATTTCATGGTTAATTATGTTGTTTACCAATGTAAATGTTATTGATGATTTTAAAAATAATTTTTATTTGTATATACATATTTCTGAATGAAAAATAACTTGTATTTGTATATAAAATTTTCCGAATGCAAAATTACTTTTATTTGGGTATTTTCTGAAATTTTTTATTTTTCAAAATAATGTTTTATATAATAATTTTCTTTTACATAAGGAGTTCGAAAAAATACCGTACTAATTATAAATGTCGCTGGATAAACATCACTAGGACTGTAAATGAGCTGGTTCGGGCTGAGCTAGGTCTTAGCTCAGCTCGTTAATTCTGGATCGAGCAAGCTGGACCTAGGACTTCCGAGTTAAAACCTCAGTCCAAACTCGTGACGAGCCAGCCCGAGCTGACGAGCTAGCTCACTGGGTTTGGCTGGACATTGTTTTAAGAAGAAAATAAATTTTATAAATCTTTTTGAACCGAGCTGGACAATATAAAATGCACACAAATTCATACAAATTGATGCCTAGCCGAGCTAGCTGGCAGCAAGCTAGGCCCCAGCTCAAACTCGTTAATTCTGGACCAAACTAGCTTGTTAACAGCTCAATCTAGTAACGAACAAACAAACTATTAACGAAAAAGCCAAATGCGAGTCACGATCGAGCCACGAGCTATGGGCTTTTTTTGCCACACCTACTTACATCACTGCATCATCTTAAAGATGGAAAATGCGTTCTGTGATTTCCACAATTTCAGCTGCGTAAAATTGCAACTTATTGTGCAGCGAGTAACATTTCAAGTGACAATGGGTTGAAAATTTAGTTGCATCACCTTGGGTATGGATTGAAATCCACAAAAATTCATGACTGGGCCCGCACGGACAAAAAGCATGATTCAATTCCGTCATATTTTATGTTGCGATGAATTCATAGTCTTCTATTCTGCGTTAGCAAATCGTGGCGTGCGAATGCGAGAATTCATAATTCCTAAGGTAACAGAATATTTATGTCAGATCTGGACCGTAAGATTATCATCCACACGAATATTGATGGATATCGTGCACTCCTTCTCGGACCGGATTGGCCCAGATTCTGATCGGACGGTAAATTCTTAAACAGAAAAATTCTGTTACCTTAGTGGATATGGAATCGTTCGAATGTGGGTCCAAACGTGCCTCTGAGATATCTCAATTTTTGCGTGACCAACGTGTCCGGTGCCTATTCGGGAAACCGTAGGAGGCCAGTATTATTTTAGCTTTGAGATTCGTGTACAATATATTTGGGCGATTGAGATATTCCAAAAAGCCACGCAAAGTTTGAGATATCTCAGATGATCATTCGGGGCATTCGACTTGATTGGAGTTGTTATTCTGTGGTCGCTCCTGTATGACCTATGCTGTGCTGTGTGGTGTAAAATCCCTGATCTTTTTTGTGACGTTCTTATCCGTTTGATTTGATCGACGCTGTAGTGAGAAATTTTCTTTCAAGAGAACTACTATATTTATTGATCGCGGAACAAGCAATTGAATGCTGATTTTATTGTCCAAAAACTGTATAGTTTATATATAGTGTTTAATTTACTATGTACAATTTGGTATATTCTAGAATAAAAAGTAAAGACTAATAAACTTTCATGTAACTTTCTTTTTTGAGATTCCAAAGAATCTGAAACGTAATAAGGTACCTCTCGTAGGAAGGTAAAAAAAAAAAAGTTCACGTTACTCGCAATTCAATATATCACTCCTACGGTAGAAAATAATTTCGTACCTGTAAATTTCTGAAATTTTTAAATCAATCAAATTTCGGACTCTACACACGGGTTTTGAGAAACTCAAAAAATAACCAATTCGCCAAATTATTTGACATATTTTTTTTTTCCGTCAAATAATTTGAC